>JARYGA010039901.1:0-14817 GCA_030545235.1 Helianthus tuberosus
TGGTGTTATTGCAACACAATGGAACTTCGTATTCAATATGGAAAGCTTTAAAATCAAAGTTTCATGGAAGCCAAGAGATGGTCAAGAACAAGAAAAAGAAAAAGGTCAAAAAAACCCATCAGCAGTGATGATGAAGAAGCTACAGTAATAAAGAAAAAGGTCAAAACACCAGTTAGCAGTGATGATGAAGCAGTTGCAGTGATAAGGAAAAAGTTGGATATTCCAAAGTTCAAAGTTGATGCAGAAGCTAACGCTAAAAAGATTCCGGTGATTTGTGATAATTGTGAGATTATCAAAAAGAAAAACAATGAAGTGATTAACAACATAAATCAGTTGAAGGAATCTTATGATGTTCTGAACAAGGCCATGAATCAGTATAACCAAACAAGTGAAGAACAAACAACAGCAATAAAGACACTTCAGGGAGCTTTCATGATAAAGCAGAAAGTTGTGAACAACTACAGCGAGAAGTGTGCTGTGCTAGAACAGAAACTTGAAACCCAAAGGATTGAAACTGAAAGAGTTAATCATTTGTTGAAAAGTTACTCATGTACTTCTTATGTCATTGACAGGATTTATCCAACTGTTGAGGGCATGAAGGCATTCGAAGTGATGAAGTAACAGAAGAACAGAAAGTTTCTGAAGAAAAGACTTCTGTGAAGAAAGAAAAGAAGAAGGATACTAAAGAAAAGACATCTGGTAAGAAACAAGGTTTCAGTTACAAAAAGTGTCCACCCCCGCTTGAAAATGGATATTCTCCGAGAAATCCAAATTCAGAAAGAGTTGAAAAGGCAACAAATTTACAGTGGGAGTCGGAGTCGTCAGTTAATTTGCCAGAAAATATTGATGTGACGTTTACATCGTCTGACACTGATCATGAGTCCGAGTTAATAAAGAAAGTGGTCGATCAGGTGTTGGATAAAGATGAATCCGAGGAGTCAAAGTCAGAGTCTAGTTCAGAGTCAAAGTCTGAGTCGAGCATTCCGAGTAAAACCGACAAACAAGGCAAAAGAGTTTACAACAAAGAATTCCTGTTATCAAAGTCTAATTTGAATGACGAAACGTTTAAAGTTGCATATACTTTGAATGATTCTGACAAATTATATTTTGATGAGAAATTTCCAATAAGAGGTGTTAAACCTGATATGATTAAAAAGGTTTTCAAACTAACAGAAATTAATATTTCTGAAATAAAAGATGTAAATCTTAATGATAAACCTAAAAAATACACCTCAAGAGTTCAACAAAGAGAAAACAAGAAAAAGGGTTACAGTTCTGGTTCTGGTTATCGAAAGAAACCAAACCATAACGATAATTTCAAAAAGAAAGGTTTAGGTTTTATTCCATCGGAAAAACAGAAAAATGAAAAATATGTTCGTGATTTTAAATCGAAAATGATATTTGTTTCAGGTACAACTACTGAGGAAGAGAAAGAAAATCTGTTCAGGAACCAGTCAAACAGGGAATTCCTTGCAAAGAAGCAAGAAGAGATGAAGACTGGTGGTCAAATGAAAGAAACGAGAACTTGTTTCCAATGCAACATTGTTGGACATATTGCCAAAGATTGTTCAAAGGCAATAAAATCAAAACAGGGAGTTTCTCGTAAACTAAAAGAGAAAGTGATTGACTTTGAACCACCAATTGATAGAACCAAACTTTTCAAAGATTCAAAATTTGAAATTGGTGAATGTTCAAAATAATTTTACAAGAAAAGAGGAAATCTTGATAACCAGAAATGGGTTGTTAAGAAGTCTGATGAAAGTTCTAGCAATGATTCTGATTTGTCAAAATCAGAGGAGCTATCTTCTGGTGATGAATCTGATTCCACAAAATCAGAGGAGCCAAAGGTTGAGGTAAAAGGTGAAAAATCAGTGCCAACTGTGGATGATATGAATTTTCCACCATTGAGGGCTGAAAATTTTAAAAAGAAAGTTGGAAAAGTTGAGATTTCAAATCAATTCTTTTCTGAAAAGAAAGAATTTGATATTGAAAAAGCTTTTAACTCCAAAGTCCATAACATTTTTGGAAAAATGGTTGACAGGAAGGTCAAAGAAGACAAAGAAAGATAAAGTTGAACCATCCCTAGTTTGTGACTGGTATGGTACATATTACGAACAGTAAGTCAGTGGACTTGTCGGAGCTCCCAAGTTGGTAATCGTGGAGCAGGAATCGGCATCTTTCTTATATTGTTTGTTTAAAAATTGAAAAATTGGTCACAAGTATGACATGCCGGAACTTCCAGGTTGGTAAGTGTGGAGTATGAATCGGCATTTTGAGAATTCAACCTATATGTGATATTGGTTGGTAAGTCATGAGGTTGAAAAAGAGTTTGTGATACAAGTGTTTAAGTTAAGGTTATTAGGTTGAACTTGATTGGAACATTCTTATAAGTGCTAAATTAGGGACATTAAGTTGTATCTGATTTCCTACAAGTGGTTGAAATAAAATGATGAGTTTATCCCCTAATCTACAAATGGTAAAATCAATCAACAAAACTTATTTTCCGGAAAAACCATTTGATTAAAACAAACTTAAATGTTTTGAAATCAATGGGAAAATAGTTTGTTGTCAGGGGAAGTTCTGATTGTTTATGCCAAGTGTGTAACATCTGTGCTTGTAATCATTATGAACAGTTCAATTATCAACAAAACAATGTTATTTGATCCCAATGTTTGTTTGGTTATGTTTTACATTTTTCATGTTTTGACTTTTATTCAATTTCAAACTCTATATCGCTTTCTAGAGAGTTATACGCAAACTGGTGCGTAAACGTAACCAGTTTAATGCGAAAAATACTCTGGAACATCAACATATACTTAACATACCTTAAATAACCTTTACATAACTTAGAAATAAGTTTTGAAGGCTTTGGTATGGCAAAAACAAGTTAATTCGCTCACAGGGACTAAATTTGACAAACTACGAAAGTATGCCAATTTGAACTATAACGAACATTCCGTAACATGACCATAAGTTAAACACACCTTAAATATCCTTTATATAGCTTAGAAATAGGCTTTGCGGGGTTCGGTGTGCTAAAATAAACTTTTGGGTCATTCAGGGACTAAAAGCGTCAAAAAGTGCACAAGTTTGCATTTTCGCGCATAACTTACGTTCTGAATACATCCGGACATCCAAAAATTTATGTAAGCACTAAAATATTTTATTTTAGTGTTTGGCATAAGAAAAATCCATTCGTCACGCAATTTAGATCGTTTTTCGCACTTATGCGCATTCCGGTCGTAATTAAGCGAACATCGCGATCGTACGACCAAACGAACTGACATCCGGCATATTTTTGATCATGTTTCATGCCCACAATGTTTAGGAATCCTTGTGGAGCCTTGAAAATGATTTAACGAGCCTTAAACATGTCGGAAATGGCCTTAATACGCAACGGGGACTGAAAGGTGAACATTAGAAAGTGTTTGCTGATCAGGGGGACCCTAGCGTGACACCTAGCCCCCTTGGCGTCACGCTAGGCCTCTTCTGATCAGAAAAAGCCATTTTAAACACATATTAACAACCCTTGACCCCTCCAAAGGCCAAGTGCCACATGTTAATCTCTTATGGTGGCCAAAATCAGTTACCACAACATTCTAACAAGTGTAGGGATGTGATCATTCCCTCTTCTCCAAGAAACGATCCTAACGGTGAACCGAAAACTATAAATACCCACCTCCACCCTTCACTTTTCCTCACAAGAATCTGATCTAAAGTGCTCTAAGTTGAAACCTTTGTTTCATACCTGAGCTATTTTGATCTAGATTAGCATTCGGGGACCCTTTGTAAGTGTTCCTTCGTTCTTTTATTGTTTTTTGAGTCCGAAAGTCAAACTTTGTTTGACTTTCTGCGTTGATCAGTTTATGGTCAATGTGAAGTTCGTTTGAACTTCACAACGTGATTGTAATCACGATGGTTATAGTCCTTTGTGACTATGCCTACTGATTACCACGTTGTCTAGGGTCGTAAGGGTAAGCGATCTAATAAATCGCTTATACCTTCGAACCCGACCCATTTGGTCGATCATTAGGATCCGACCAAACACATTAGGTGACCATAGTATATAGGGAATAACCTTTCGAGGTTATACCTTATGGTCGCTTCGTTTAAGTAGTGTATGATAGGTAGTTTATATGCCTTAGGTAAATTACCAAAATACCCCTTTGATGCCAAAATTCATTTTAAACATATGTAACATAACTTTTGACATCTAAACTGATTCGACAACAATATTAGACATGTTAAGGCATATTTTACTTATCATAGGACTAGTTAGGCAATCCGAACGCGTTTTACGCGAACGACGCGTTAAAGTAGCATAAGCTACCTAAACGGGTCGTAATGGGTCGTAAGCACTTAGGCTAGGTTTCATTTAGTATGTAGGCTTTGTTAAACCATACTACATGACTTCCCATACTCATTTAGTTTACGAGCCCTCATTCTATCCGATCCTCTGATATAAGTCCGGTTTATTAACATAGTTACCTATATTAGGTGCCGTTTGATTCCGTGATCTCTAGCATTGCTTGGTGGTTATCTTAGGACTTCTGAGCAATCTCAAGTGAGTACATAGACCCCTCTTTTACTGTTTTCCAAACTGTTTTGGGGTTAAACACATGTGCCTACTTGTTACTTTCGTGCTTTTCATGCTTTCATATCATATGCTTGCTATGTTCATTAGTACATTTACAGTACATGATTTACATTACATTTCATGCTATGTATGCCCATTGTGCGTACTTAGTACATTGTTTTACATTACACTTCATGCTATGTATGCCCATTGTGTGCGTACCTAGTGCATTGTTTTACATTACATTTCTGCTATGTATGTTGACTGATAGCGTGCTAGCACATTGATTTACATGACTTTCTGCTTTGTATGTTAACTTAGCATACTTAGTACATTGTTTTCATATAACATGTTCACTTTTGCTATGACATTTGGTTTGCACAAACGAGACTATTATACGTTCATTAACATTAGCTACGCCGCTCGGTAGTAAGTACTGGTACCATAGGACTTGACAAATCCCATTCCTGACATCCCGGGTTTGTTTGGATGTAAGGAATGACTGAATCCGAAAACATTTCTTTTGATAACCTTGACTGAAAGGGTTATCCGACTGTCTCAAGGCTTGAATGTATGCGTTAACTTACCACATAAATGTTTGTATCAATGTAACATGCATTACTTTGCAAAACATAACTTTTTGATATATTCAAAATACTTTGTTTTGTACATTTCTACATTTGGATTATGTGACAATACTTTACTTACAATACATAACATTTGATACACATTACTTGACTACTTTTGGACTTATAAACATTTGACATGGCTTATACAAGGACTTTTTGACTATTGGTTTAAACATAGACTTTATACATTGGTGGTTTGTTTAAGTGATTTAAGTAACGAGGCGTGTGTAATATGATTCAAGCATGGTGGATACGTCGCTGGTACTTCCTATATATAAGTGTTTGTATGGTATTACATATCGTAGCGTTATTTGAATCATTTCAATTTGAGACATATAACATTTTATACAAATAACATATCTTTCACAAGACATTGCTTTACAAACAACTTATTTTATACAACTCATTTTACTTGGTTATACATTTAACCACGCATTATTCTTTTATTTATACATATCATTCGATCTTATCGCTTTTCAAACGATTTACAAAACAAAACAATTTAGAAGGTTCATGACTGACTTTTTGATAAACAACTTTTTTCTAAACTTATAAGTCATGAATCCTATTTTCACAAACCTATGTATCTCACAGGCATTTTTATGCTGACGTACCTATTTTCACATGTGTTTTCAGGAGCTTTTGCATAGGATGATGATCGTGACACTAGGGCGGACCTGTGCCTTAGAGACATAAAATGAAGATAGACTTAGTTTAATTATGTTATAAACTCTTTGATTCCTGTTTAAAACAATGTAACTCTTATGTGATAAATAAACTACAACTTTGTATGCCATGGTTATGAAACAATTAATTCTGTTACAACACTCCCCGACGTTTTCCGCCACGTTTTGTATGTTATACGTGGTCGGGGTGTGACAGAAGAGTTGGTATCAGAGCCAATGGTTATAGGGAATTAGGTTATTAGTAATGCTTTGACCTAGACTATAACCTTTCTAGGACCCTAACACAAGTTATCTTGTGTTTAGATCTTAAAACATGTACATCACCTATCCTTAGGTGATTATCAAAACAAGAAACCAAATTTTTCGAAACGATTTTTGAAAAACAATCTTCTGTTTTTGAATAATTTATTACAAGGTTTTGAACCCTCTATTGTAAGGTTTTGAACCCTCTGTTATATGGTTTTGAACCCTTCCAGTTTGGTTTTTGGCCTTGTGCCTTCAAATTTTCAAAATCTCGTCAAAGTTTTGGGTTTTAAATAATGTGAACACGTGCAAACTGGAAGAGTGAATGCCTGAACCCTGGGTTTTCTGTCTAAGGCTAGAGTGTTCGTACAAATCCACATAATCGTACCAGTCACTCTTACCTGGGAACTCTTGGGGTGAGTGTTCACTTATAGGCGAGCATGTCTTCGCGATACATTATTTTTCACCCATTTACTTTGATTAGTCACTGTGTGTCATTTGTTTGCTTGGTAATGCGGACAAATGACCACCATCTTTTCTTTTGTTAATTTTGTTTCATCTCATTCTCTTCATCCAATCATCTCACTCATTCCCTTTCATGTTTTCCTCTTTTAGAATGCCTCCTCGACGCGAAAACCAGATAGCGACTGCCGAACTGGCAGAAATCATTGTGCAGCAGATGGCTGCTCAATTCCCAAATCTCTTTGCTCAATGGCACCAAGCCAACAACAATAACAATGCTCCATGCAAATACAAGGATTTTAACTCGGCTAAACCACTCAAGTTTAGTGGTTCTGAGGGAGCGACTGGGCTTCTTCAATGGTTCGAGAGCATTGAGAATACTTTTCGCCACGTGCAGTGTCCTGACAATCGCAAGGTCGAGTTTTCTTCGAGTGTGTTTCAGAAGAGGGCTCTCACATGGTGGAATGGGGTTATAATAGACCGTGGTGCAGAAGTTGCTCTAGCACAGACATGGGCTGAACTTAGGGCCCTTATGATGAGGGAGTTATGTCCTCGTCATGAACAGCGAGCGTTGGAGAAAGAGTTTGATGACTTGAAACAAGACAGTGGCGAGCACAGGGCATATACTGATAGGTTTGAGGAGTTGAGTCTGCTTTGCCCAACTATGGTTACCCCCACTCGACAAGGGTATTGAAAGATACATCGACGGCCTACCTGACTCAGTACAAGACATCATTACTGGTAGTAACCCTGCCACACTCCGTCAGGCTATCGAGTTAGCAGCAACATTGACTGAGTCGCAGGTTCGAAAAGGGAAGCCGCACAAAAAGGGTGACAAGGGTAAGAAGTGTAACATCTGTGCTTGTAATCATTGTGAACAGTTCGATTATCAATAAAACAATGTTATTTGATCCCAATGTTTGTTTGGTTGTGTTTTACATTTTTCATGTTTTGACTTTTGCTCAATTTCAAACTCTATATCGCTTTCTGGAGGATTATACGCAAACTGGTGTGTAAACGTAATCAGTTTAATGCGAAAAATACTCCGAAACATCAACATATACTTAACATACCTTAAATAATCTTTACATAACTTAGAAATAAGTTTTGAAGGCTTTGGTATGGCAAAAACAAGTTAATTCGCTCACAGGGACTAAATTTGACAAACTGCGAAAGTATGCCAATTTGAACTATAACAAACATTCCGGAACATGAACATAAGTTAAAAACACCTTAAATATCCTTTATATAGCTTAGAAATAGGCTTTGAGGGGTTCGGTGTGCTAAAATAAACTTTTGGGTCATTCAGGGACTAAAAGCGTCGAAAAGTGCACAAGTTTGCATTTTCGCGCATAACTTACGTTCTGAATACATCCGGACATCCAAAAATTTATGTAAGCACTAAAATATTTTATTTTAGTGTTTGTCATAAGAAAAATCCATTCGTCGTGCAATTTAGATCGTTTTTCGCGCTTATGCGCATTCCGTCGTATTTAACCGAACATCGCGATCGTACGACCAAACGAACTGACATCCGGCATATTTTTGATCATGTTTCATGCCCACAATGTTTAGGAATCCTTGTGGAGCCTTGAAAATGATTTAACGAGCCTTAAACATGTCGGAAATGGCCTTAATACGCAACGGGGACTGAAAGGTGAACATTAGAAAGTGTTTGCTGATCAGGGGGACCCTAGCGTGACACCTAGCCCCCTTGGCGTCACGCTAGGCCTCTTCTGATCAGAAAAAGCCATTTTAAACACATATTAACAACCCTTGACCCCTCCAAAGGCCAAGTGCCACATGTTAATCTCTTATGGTGGCCAAAATCAGTTACCACAACATTCCAACAAGTGTAGGGATGTGATCATTCCCTCTTCTCCAAGAAACGATCCTAACGGTGAACCGAAAACTATAAATACCCACCTCCACCCTTCACTTTTCCTCACAAGAATCTGATCTAATGTGCTCTAAGTAGAAACCTTCGTTTCATACCTGAGCTATTTTGATCTAGATTAGCATTCGGGGACCCTTTGTAAGTGTTCCTTCGTTCTTTTATTGCTTTTCGAGTCCGAAAGTCAAACTTTTTTTGACTTTCTGCATTGACCAGTTTATGGTCAATGTGAAGTTCGTTTGAACTTCGCAACGTGATTGTAATCACGATGGTTATAGTCCCTTGTGACTATGCCTACTGATTACCACGTTGTCTAGGGTCGTAAGGGTAAGCGATCTAATAAATCGCTTATACCTTCGAACCCGACCCATTTGGTCGATCATTAGGATCCGACCAAACACATTAGGTGACCATAGTATATAGGGAATAACCTTCCGAGGTTATACCTTATGGTCGCTTCGTTTAAGTAGTTGTATGATAGGTAGTTTATATGCCTTAGGTAAATTACCAAAATACCCCTTTAACGCCAAAATTCATTTTAAGCCTATGTAACATAACTTTTGACATCTAAACTGATTTGACAACAATATTAGACATGTTAAGGCATATGTTACTTGTCATAGGACTAGTTAAGCGGTCCAAACGCGTTTTACGCGAACGACGAGTTAAAGTAGCATAAGCTACCTAAACGGGTCGTAACGGGTCGTAGGCACTTAGGTTAGGTTTCATTTAGCATGTAGGCTTTGTTAAACCATACTACATGAGTTCCCATACTCATTTGGTTTACGAGTCCTCATTCTATCCGATCTTCCGATCTAGGTCCGGTTTATTAACATAGTTACCTATATTAGGTGTCGTTTGATTCCGAGATCTCTAGCATTGCTTGGTGGTTATCTTAGGACTTCTGAGCAATCTCAAGTGAGTACATAGAACCCCTCTTTTACTGTTTTCCAAACTGTTTTGGGGTGAAACACATGTGCCTACTTGTTACTTTCATGCTTTCCTGTTTTCACATCATATACCTGCTATGTTTGTTAGTACATTATAGTACATGATTTCATTACATTTCATGCGATGTATGCCCATTGTGTGCGTACTTAGTACATCATTTTACATTACATTTCATGCTATATATGCCCATTGTGTGCATACTTAGTACATTGTTTTACTTTACATTTATGCTGTGTATGTTGACTGATAGCATGCTAGCACATTGATTTACATGACTTTTCTGCTTTGTATGTTAACTTAGCATACTTAGTACATTGTTTTCATATAACATGTTCACTTTTTCTATGACATTTGGTTTGCACAAACGAGACTATTATACGTTCATTAACATTAGCTACGCCGCTCGGTAGTAAGTACTGGTACCATAGGACTTGACAAATCCCATTCCTGACATCCCGGGTTTGTTTGGATGTAAGGAATGACTGAATCCGAAAACATTTCTTTTGATAACCTTGACTGAAAGGGTTAGCTGACTGTCTTAAGGCTTGAATGTATGCGTTAAATTACCACATAAATGTTTGTATCAATGTAACATGCATTACTTTGCAAAACATAACTTTTTGATATATTCAAAATACTTTGTTTTGTACATTTCTACATTTGGATTATGTGACAATACTTTACTTACAATACATAACATTTGATACACATTACTTGACTACTTTTGGACTTTTAAACATTTGACATGACTTATACAAGGACTTTTGACTATTGGTTTAAACATGGACTCTATACATTGGTGGTTTGTTTAAGTGACTTAAGTAACGAGATGTGAGTAATATGATACAAGCATGGTGGATACGCCGCTGGTACTTCCTATATATAAGTGTTTGTATTATATTACATATCATAGCGTTATTTAAATCATTCAATTTGGAGTTATACATTTTACACAAGTAACATGATTTTCACAAGACTTTGGTTTACAAACAATTTATTTTATACAACTCATTTTACTTGGTTATACACTTAACCACGCATTATTCTTTTATTTATACATATCATTCGATCTTATCGCTTTTTAAACGCTTTACAAAACAAAACAATTTACAAGGTTCATGAATCCTATTTTCACAAACCTATGTATCTCACAGGCATTTTTATGCTGACGTACCTATTTTCACATGTGTTTTCAGGAGCTTTAGCATAGGACGATGATCGTGACCCTAGGGCGGACCTGTGCCTTAGAGACATAAAATGAAGATAGACTTAGTTTAATTATGTTCCGAACTCTTTATTTCCTGTTTAAGACAATGTAACTCTTATGTTGATAAATAAAATACAACTTTGAATGCCATGGTTATGAAACAATTAATTATGTTACAACACTCCCCAACGTTTTCTGCCACGTTTTGTATGCTATACGTGGTCGGGGTGTGACAAGAAGCAGGCGTCTGATAAGGAAGATAGCAAGAAAGGTCAAAACATGAAGGGGAAGAATTCTAGAGGGTCTAGGAAGCGGAAGGCTTCCCAAAACTATGACGTTACTGCACAGGCCCAAGCTGCACCAAATCAGCCTGCGCAGCCACTAGCCAAGAAGCCTTATCTTGGCAATGCACCTTTGTGTAACAGGTGTAACGGCCATCATCCACCACACCTCCAGTGTCGTCAGTGCACCAACTGCGGAAGATCTGGTCATCTTGCCGCTACTTGTCGCATTCCTGTTAACCAGAACCAGGCAGTTCAGAACCAAGCCCAACAAGTTGCTCAGCCTCTTGCTCAGCAACAAGGTCAAGCTGCACGACCTCATTTTCCTCCTGGTTCGTGCTACAATTGTGGGGATCTGACCCACTACATGAACCGGTGCCCAAGGCTAGCCAACCAGAACCAGAATCCAAATCAGAATCAGGCTCCGGCTCGAGGTCGCGTCTTCAACATGAATGCTCAAGAGGCACAAGCAGACAATGAAGTGGTGAACGGTACGTTCTTTATTAATAATCAGCCTGGATCTGTCCTCTTTGATTCGGGTGCCGATAAGAGTTTTGTGTCATTGTCTTTTGAGCCAATACTTTGCGTGTCTAGAACGAAACTAGGTAAACCTTTGACAGTAGAAGTTGCTAGTTGTGAACCAATTGTTCTTGATTCTGTTCTTCGCAACTGCCAATTGAACCTTAACGACCATCTTTTTCCTATTGACCTCACGCCAATGCAACTTGGAAGCTTCGACGTTATAGTGGGTATGGATTGGTTATCTAAGCATCGCGCAGAGATAGTTTGTTCTGAGAAGATTGTTCGTGTGCCGCTTTCGACAGGCGAGATCCTACAGGTTCAAGGTGAGAAACCGTCTGGTGGTCTCAAGCTCATGTCTTGTTTTAAAGCTCGGAAGTATCTGCGAAAGAATTATGTGGCCTTCTTAGCACATGTTACAGCAGATAAGGGCAAGGGTAAGTCTATTTCAGATATTCCTGTCGTTCGGGATTATTCTGAAGTTTTCCCTGAAGAGTTACCTGGTCTACCCCCAGCACGCCAAGTCGAGTTCCGTATTGATCTCGTACCTGGTGCAAATCCCATTGCCAGAGCTCCATATCGTCTTGCACCATCTGAGATGCAAGAGTTATCTAAGCAGCTTCAGGAGCTCTCTGACAAAGGTTTTATCCGTCCTAGCTTTTCACCTTGGGGTGCTCCCGTTCTTTTTGTCAAGAAGAAGGATGGATCTTTTAGGATGTTTATCGATTATCGTGAGCTTAACAACTTACCATCAAGAATCGATATTCCCTACCTCGCATCGATGATCTCTTTAATCAGTTACAAGGTGCTTCTTATTTTTCGAAGATTGATCTACGATCTGGATATCATCAACTTCGGGTGCATGAAGAAGATATTCCCAAGACAACATTCCGCACTCGTTATGGGCATTATGAGTTCACAGTCATGCCATTTGGTTTGACTAATGCTCCTGCTGTTTTCATGGACTTAATGAATAGGGTCTGCAAACCTTATTTGGATCAGTTCATCATTGTTTTTATTGACGACATCTTGATTTATTCTAAGACGCGAGCTGATCACGAGCAACATCTTCGACTTACTTTGGAACTCCTAAAGAAAGAACAACTTTTCGCCAAATTCTCCAAGTGCGAATTTTGGCTTAAAGAAGTTCAATTTTTAGGACATGTTGTCAACGAACAAGGTATTCATGTAGATCCCTCCAAGATCAGTGCGATTAAGGACTGGGATACGCCTACCACTCCTACTGAAGTGCGTTCTTTTCTTGGTCTGGCGGGTTATTATCGCCGCTTCATTGAGAATTTCTCGAAGATTGCAGTTCCTCTAACTGCATTAACACAGAAGAACAAGCCCTTTGAGTGGGGATTCAAACAAGTGGAAGCTTTTCAAAACTTGAAGCAGAAGCTTTGCGACGCGCCTGTTCTAACTTTGCCTGAGGGCAATGATGATTTCGTCGTTTATTGCGATGCATCTAAATTGGGTCTTGGCTGTGTTCTAATGCAAAGGAACAAAGTCATAGCATATGCATCGAGGCAGTTGAAGATACATGAGAAGAACTACACCACTCATGATCTTGAGTTGGGTGCAGTTATCTTCGCTCTTAAGATCTGGAGACACTATTTGTACGGTACAAAATGTGTGGTTTTCACAGACCACAAAAGTCTTCAGCATATCTTCAACCAGAAAGAACTCAACATGAGGCAACGACGTTGGGTCGAGCTTCTAAACGACTATGACTGCGAAATTCGCTACCATCCTGGTAAGGCGAATGTCGTAGCCGATGCATTGAGTCGTAAGGAACGTACTAAGCTTCATTGTGTTCGTGTTCAATCTGTTATTCAAGCTCGATCCGATATCCACGCCCGCATTTCTCAAGCTCAACAATCTTGTGTTTCACAAGGTTTGATGGATAAGGAATTTCCCTATCACATAACACCTGATCTGGAACTGAAGGACAATGGATCGTATTACTTCATGGACCGTTTGTGGGTCCCAAGCCAAGATAACCTTCGCACCTTGCTTATGGATGAAGCCCATAAGTCGCGTTATTCTGTTCATCCTAGCTCGGATAAAATGTATAAGGATCTTCGTATTCACTATTGGTGGCCTGGTATGAAGAAAGACATTGCCTTATATGTATCAAAATTCCTTACTTGTCTTAAGGTTAAGGCTGAACATCAGCGTCCTTCGGGTTTATTGGTGCAACCAGAGATCCCAGTTTGGAAATGGGAAAACATTACTATGGATCTCGTTACCAAACTTCCACGCACAAAGAAAGGTCATGATGCCATCTGGGTAGTCGTTGATCGTCTTACTAAGTCAGCACATTTCTTGCCAATCCGTGAGGATTTTCCTGCTGACAGACTTGCTAAAATCTATGTGGATGAAATTGTAGCTCGACATGGTGTTTGAACATCATTTCTGACAGAGATGCTCGTTTCACTTCTCATTTTTGGAGAACCATGCAATCTGCTATGGGGACCCAACTTAATCTGAGCACAGCTTATCATCCACAAACGGATGGTCAATCTGAAAGAACAATCCAGACTCTGGAGGATATGCTTAGAGCTTGTGTGATCGACTTTGGTGGTAGTTGGGATTCACATCTTCCGTTAATTGAATTCTCCTACAACAACAGTTATCACACCAGCATCAAAATGGCTCCTTTCGAGGCTCTCTATGGTCGAAAATGTCGTTCACCAGTCTGCTGGAATGAGATCAGCGAGGCTCAACTTACTGGACCTGCCCTCATTTTAGAGACAACTGACAAGATTAAGAAAGTTCGTGATAACCTTCAGACAGCTAGAAGCCGTCAAAAGAGTTACGCGGACCCAAAATGCAAGCCCTTGGAATTTCAAGTCGGTGATCGAGTATTACTTAAGGTCTCACCTTGGAAAGGTGTGATCAGATTTGGAAAGAAAGGAAAACTTGCACCTAGATACGTTGGACCATTCAAGATCGTCGAAAGAATCGGTAAGGTAGCCTACAGACTTGAGTTACCTCCTGAACTTGGAAATGTTCATCCAACCTTTCACGTGTCCAATCTCAAGAGGTGTTTAGCTGATGAGAACCTCCACATACCGCTTGACGAGGTGTTGACAAAACACTGAAATTTGTTGAGAAGCCAGTGGAAATCATGGAACGTGAAGTCAAGTGGCTTAAACGCAAGCGCATTCCTTTGGTCAAAGTTCACTGGGAAGCTAAACGTGGACCCGAGTTTACTTGGGAACGCGAAGATCAAATGAAGGCGAAATATCCGCATCTTCTCCCACGAGTTTCCTCTAAATAAATTTTGGGACGAAATTTCCACAAGTAGGGGAGACTGTAACATCTGTGCTTGTAATCATTATTAACAGTTCAATTATCAATAAA
>JARYGA010039902.1:0-27923 GCA_030545235.1 Helianthus tuberosus
GGTTTGGTTTGAGTAAGTGACTGAAGTAACGAGGCGTGTGTGATATGATACAAGCATGGTGGATACGCCGCTGGTACTTCCTATATATAAGTGTTTGTATGGTATTACATATCGTAGCGTTATTTGAATCATTTTAATTTAAGTCATATAACATTTTATACAAATAACATACTTTTCATAAGACATTGTTTTACAACAACTTATCTTATACAAACTCATTTTACATGGTTATTCATTTAACCTTACATTTATTTATACATATCATCTGATCTTATTGTTTTTTCAAACGATTTACAAAACAAATCAATTTACAAGGTTCATGACTAAACTTTATTAAACATTTACTTAAACTTACAAGTCATGAATCCTATTTTCACAAAACCTATGTATCTCACAGGCATTTTTATGCTGACGTACCTATTTTTACACATGTTTCAGGTACTGCTTTGCAATGATTGTTGATACATGCTACATTTAGGATGGACTCGTGCCTTAGCAACTTTAAAACTTGGAAGATCATAGTTGTACTTATTTGATTGTATTAAAACAATGAGTTCATTTATTCAATAAAACAAAATTTATTTATTCCATGGTTAAGAAACAATGATTCTGTTACAACACTCCCCGACGTTTCCGCCACGTTTAGTTGCTTTACGTGGTCGGGGTGTGACAGAAAAGTTGGTATCAGAGCCAATGGTTATAGGGAATTAGGTTATTAGTAATGCTTTGACCTAGACTATAACCTTCCTAGGACCCTAACACAAGTTTTCTTGTGTTTAGTTTTAAAACAATACCGTCACTTATTCTTAGGTGACAACCACAATAAGAACATAAATTTCTATCCCGCTTTGAAAACTAATCATCTGTTCTAGGATGATTTATTATATGGTTTTGAACCCTCTAAGTTTTCAAATCCCGTCAAAGTTGGTCTAAATAATGTGAACACGTGCAAACTGGAAGGGTGGGTGCCTGTACCCTGAGTTTTCTGTCTAAGGCTAGAGTGTTCGTACAAATCCACATAATCGGACCAGTCACTCTTACCTGGGAACTCTTGGGGTGAGTGTCCACTTATAGGCGAGCATGTCTTCGCGATACATTATTTTTGACCTATTTACTTTGATTAATCACCGGGGTCGTTTGTTGCTTTGTAGTAACAAACAAATGACCACTATCCTTGCTTTCATCAGATTCGTTTCATCTCATTCTTTTCGTCTAATTCTCTCACTCGTTTCCTTTCATGTTTCCTCTTTTAGAATGCCTCTTCGACGCGACAATCAGATGGCGAATGCCGAACTGGCGGAAATCATCGCGCAGCAAATGGCTGCTGCCTTCCCAAATCTTTATGCTCAAATGATTCATGCCATCAACAACAACAATGCTCCATGCAATTTCAAGAATTTTAACTCGGCTAAACCGCTCAAGTTTAGTGGTTCTGAGGGAGCAACTGGGCTTCTTCAATGGTTCGAGAGCATTGAGAATACTTTCCGTCACGTTCAGTGTCCTGAAAATCGCAAGGTCGAGTTTTCTTCAAGTGTGTTTCAGAAGAGGGCTCTTACGTGGTGGAACGGGGTTATGAGAGACCGCGGTGCTGAGGTTGCATTAGCACAGACTTGGGCTGAGCTTAGGGCTCTTATGATGAAGGAATTCTGTCCTCGTCATGAGCTAAGGGCTCTAGAAAGGGAATTTGATGATTTGAAGCAAGACAGTGGGGAACATCGAGCCTATACTGACCGCTATGAGGAATTGAGCTTGTTATGCCTGCTATGGTTACGCCTTTGGATAAGGCGATTGAGAAATACATTGATGGTCTTCCTGACGTAGTTCAGGATATTGTTACTGGCAGCAACCCTACTACTGTCAGACAAGCCATTGAATTGTCTGCCACTCTGACTGAATCCCATATCAGGAAGCACAAGCTGTTTCGGAAGGGCGACTCAAGACCATCTGACAAAACTGCTCAGGTGGAACCAAAGGAAGAAAATGCTGAGGTGTCCAAGAAGAAGAAGCGCAAAGCCTCTCAAAACTACGCTGTAACTGCTCAAGACAAACAGGTTGCACCAAACCAGCCAGCACAACCTCGCAAAAGACAAAACTATGTTGGTACCGCACCTTTGTGCAACAAGTGCAACCATCATCATCTGGAGCAAGAGCAGTGTCACAAATGTACCCACTGTGGGCGGTTGGGACATTTGATCAATGTTTGTCGTTATGCAAATCAAGTTGCTGCAAACCCTGCTGCTGTTCAAGCACGGTTCCCACCGGGGTCATGTTATAACTGCGGTGACCTTACTCACTACAGAAACAATTGCCCAAGACTTGTTAACGCACCTCCAGCGCGTGGACGAGTGTTCAACATCAATGAGGCAAACGTGAACAATGATGCAGCAGTGAATAATTAGTGTTTTGTAATTCCTTGGTTGTTATCTTTTGACACTTCAAGACAATTCGGTTGTTACATAAATAAAGATTTGTTGTTTTTATTTCTGCAAAATTTATGCGTTTGTGTGAATGCTTGATGCAACCTTATGATGTCAACCCAAAGACAAACTACTCGTGTGGTTCTGTCATTTTATGATCACTTGTGATCTCCCCAAGAACCTTAAACACTCGTTTTTTTAAGAAACAAAGCCAAACTCTTATTGAAAATCCTTCTATCTTTATAGATGGATCCTTGAAAATGATTAAAGTGCCAAATGAAATCCATAGATTGGATTCCTAGTGTGCTTTAAATGTCCATGCCCAAAGATAACGAATTAAAGAATCAAGTTAACTAAATTTGTGCTTATGTGTTTTTCTTACATGTTTTGTGGTTGTATGTGATCCATCCAAATCCTCATAGAATCTTCCATATCTCATACGAGAGATTCATAATAGGATATCCAAAGATACTATCTTAAATCCTTAATGGACTTCAACATTGTAGTTAAGTCCCTTGGGTTATAAAGTACTATTCTATAATTGGACCTCTTGAATGGTATGGTTAAACAGATTGATTTTGAAAATCTGATTAGAAATATCATGTGATGATATAATTAAAAAGATCCCTTAAGTGGTCTATTTAAGGAGATCGTACGACGGTCTAGTTAAGAAGATCATGTGTTGATCTAGTTAAAAAGATTGTTCGTTGATCTAGTTGAAAAGATCCTTTGGTGGTCTAGTCAGATCGCTTCATGTTTATTCAATTGATTTTTCCTCTACGCATTATGAAATGAACTGTGCGGACTGTGCAAGGGATTACGTAATTATGGAGGCCTACATAATTATGGAAATTCAGTGCACAGAAACCACAGGAAGCTTTGTCATGTGTTAAGACCTATAGTGACAAGAATAATGATACGGGAGAAGTCTTGGACCTTGACCAATGTCATTTTATCTTACACTCCCCAATTCTAACCTCAATCACACACCAAGTTTCCTATGATAAGTCTTCATAAGAAACGCTCTTCTGTCCGTAGTTCAAAATTCCATGTTTTACTACTACAAGGAATTCACTTTGAGGGTTAACAAATTCGCTAAGAGTCCTAACATGGCCCAGAGTTTTACTTAAGGGTTCAATGGATCTATTTGAAGGCGAAACCATCACAGCTGTCTTCACAAGTTTCCTCTGGAATTAAATTTCGGGACGAAATTTCCTAAAGTAGGGGAGACTGTGACACCTGTGTCACTTCAACCATCAAACAAAATCCAAACCAATGAAATATTGTATTTCATACTTGGGATTTGTAAAAATATGTGTATCGTTTGCACATATCAACTCTTGTTCGATTTTAAGCTTTAAATCGCTTTCTGGAGGGTTATACGCGCTCTGATGCATAAATATAACCAGTTTAATCCAACGAACACTCCGGAATAGTGAAATAGGCTTAACATACCATAAATAACCTTTACATAACTTAGAAATAAGTTTTAAAGGCTTTGGTATGGCAAAAACAAGTTAATTCGCTTACAGGGACTAAACTTGACAAACGGCGAAAGCATGCCAATTTGAACTATAACAGACATTCTGGAACATGACCATAAGTTAAACACACCTTAAATATCCTTTATATAGCTTAGAAATAGGCTTTGAGGGGTTCGGTGGGCTAAAATAAACTTTTGGGTCATTCAGGGACTAAAAGTGTCAAAAAGTGCATAAGTTTGCACTTTCGCACATAACTTACGTTCTGAATACATCCGGACATCCAAAAATTTATGTAAGCACTAAAATATTTTATTTTAGTGTTTGGCATAAGAAAAATCCATTCGTCACGCCATTTGGATCGTTTTTCGCGCTTATGTGCATTCCGTCGTAATTAACCGAACATCGCGATCGTACGGCCAAACGAACCGACATCCGAGATATTTTTGAGCACATTTTAAGTTCCCTATACTTTAACTTCATTTTAGAGCTTTGAAATGGGGTTAACGGGCCTTAAACGTGTCGGAAATGGCTTAAATACGTAACAGGGACCAAAACTGTCATTTATGAAAGTTGGTTCTGATCAGACAAGGCCAGGCGGCCCGCGTAAGTTTAGTGACTCCCTTTACGCGGCCCGCGTCAGGTTCCCAGATCAGATAAGATCAATTAATCAGCAGATTACAGCTGTTAAACTCCCATCCACACACTCACACTTGCCCTTTCAGTTCATGAGGGGCCATTTTTGGTTACCACAACTTTCCAACAAGTGTACGCCTTAGATTCGATCACGGTTTCCAAGAAACGATCCTAACGGTTCAGGAAATCCTATAAATACCCATATCCCCCAACTTCAAAACCCACTAGAATCCTGATTTGAGAAGCTCTAAGTTGAAACCTTTGTTTCATACCTGAGCTACTTGAATCAAGATTAGCATTCGGGGACCCTTCGTAAGTATTCCTTCGTTCTTTTATTGCTTTTCGAGTCCGAAAGTCAAACTTTGTTTGACTTTCTGCATTGGCCAGTTTATGGTCAATGCGAAGTTCGTTTGAACTTCGCAACGTGATTGTAATCACGATGGTTATAGTCCCTTGTGACTATGCCTACTGATTACCACGTTGTCTAGGGTCGTAAGGGTAAGCGATCTAATAAATCGCTTATACCTTCGAACCCGACCCATTTGGTCAATCATTAGGATCCGACCAAACGCCTTAGGTGACCATAGTGTATAGGGAATAACCTTCCGAGGTTATACCTTATGGTCGTTTCGTTTAAGTAGTTGTATGATAGGTAGTTTATATGCCTTAGGTAAATTACCAAAATGCCCTTTTTATGCATAATTCATTTTAAACATATGTAACATAAACTATGACCTCTAAACTGATTTATCAACAATATTAAACGTGTTAAGGCATATTCTACTTGTCATAGGACTAGTTAGGCGGTCCGAACGCGTTTCACGCGAACGACGCGTTAAAGTAGCATAAGCTACCTAAACGGGTCATGATGGGTCGTAAGCACTTAGGTTAGGTTCATTTTAGTATGTGGGCTTTGTTAAACCATATTATACGAGTCTCCATACTCGTTTGGTCTACGGACCCTCATTCTATCTGATCCTCCGATTTAGGTCCGGTTTATTAACGTAGTGACCTATATTAGGTGTCGTTTGATTTCCGTGATCTCTAGCATTGTTTGGTTGTTACTCAAGGACTATTGAGCAATCTCAAGTGAGTACATAGTTCCCCTATTTTACTGTTTTCCAAACTGTTTTGGGGTGAAGCATGTGTACCTATGTGTTATTTTCATGATTTCAAAGTATAATTGATTATACATGTTATTACTTCTCATTTCACAAATTAAATGACTATCTATGGTTTAAACACTGATTTCTCAAAGAACATAAAATAAAATGTTGAATTGTACTTATTTTATGTTCACCAGACCGATTGGTAGTATGATATAGCGCTATATGATTAGACACCCCATTCCTGTTGTCATGGAATGTCTGAAACCAATTTGTTTCTCCATCCAAATATGGATTGCCTTTGTGGTATCCTTATAGTCTCAAAGGTGTAGTTTGATGCACTAGGTCTGAATGAATTCTTAAATCACACCTTTAAAGTATATTTTGATATACTCCCAAAAGTATATTTTGATATACTCTCATGTGTGGTATTGTACAGAACCAACATATATATTTTATCAACAAACCAAAACATATTTTTAATATGTTATTTACAAATCCAAAGTATATTTTTAATATGCTACTATAAGGTTATTCGTTTAACCTTACATTATTTTACAAAGCATAACTTTTGATTTATTCAAACACTTTGTTTTGTACATTTTTACTTATGGTTAAAGAAATCTCATTTTACTTACCATACGTAACTTTTGTTTACACATTACATGGTTTACATTTAACTTGAGTTATACAGTAACATTGGACTATTGGTTTAAACATGAACATTCTATATTGGTGGTTTGGTTTGAGTAAGTGACTGAAGTAACGAGGCGTGTGTGATATGATACAAGCATGGTGGATACGCCGCTGGTACTTCCTATATATAAGTGTTTGTATGGTATTACATATCGTAGCATTATTTGAATCATTTCAATTTAAGTCATATAACATTTTATACAAATAACATACTTTTCATAAGACATTGTTTTACAACAACTTATCTTATACAAACTCATTTTACATGGTTATTCATTTAACCTTACATTTATTTATACATATCATCTGATCTTATTGTTTTTCAAACGATTTACAAAACAAATCAATTTACAAGGTTCATGACTAAACTTTATTAAACATTTACTTAAACTTACAAGTCATGAATCCTATTTTCACAAAACCTATGTATCTCACAGGCATTTTTATGCTGACGTACCTATTTTTACACATGTTTCAGGTACTGCTTTGCAATGATTGTTGATACATGCTACATTTAGGATGGACTCGTGCCTTAGCAACTTTAAAACTTGGAAGATCATAGTTGTACTTATTTGATTGTATTAAAGCAATGAGTTCATTTATTCAATAAAACATAATTTATTTATTCCATGGTTAAGAAACAATGATTCTGTTACAACACTCCCCGACGTTTCCGCCACGTTTAGTTGCTTTACGTGGTCGGGGTGTGACAGTATGTACACGATTAATGGTGCTTCTGGTACCCTATTTGTGACACGATTTCTAGTATCATTCCTTATTTCTTGTATCCATCATACCATAACTCATGTATTTTCCCCAAGTTTAAAAAGTGTGTAAAAAAATTTAAAAGTGGGGACATAATCTCACTTTTCTGTAAACATTTAGTAACATGTACTTCACCCCTGAAGTTATAAAACTGAAAACAGTTAAAAGAAAAGGGGGAGCATGAACTCACTACTTTGCGTTTCTTGCGCCGTAAACTTCGCCGGGTTTGCTTATATAGCGTCGTGACCTATACGTGTTTTATTAACGTTAGTCACTAGACTTGTATCGCACAAGTACAAGTCACCATCTTTTATGTATGTGTTCTTGTGTTAAAAATAATTTATATTTTTAACTATGTATCTTACTTACATTATTTTCTCAAAAAATAAGTATAAGTATCTTGTATTTTTCACCCGAATTATGTATTTTGTCCAAAACTTCATTTCATGTTCATAACTTGTCCATGTTATTTAATCTATCAAGTAATATATTTTCATAAATATATTCTCTTGTATTTGTCTAAACATGTTGTATGTGTATTTTGTATTTTTACTCCTTAGGAGTATTTAGTGTATTTTCAAGTCTTAACACACTATTCCATATAATACATACTAGATACACTTAGCACAAAATTTGGTGATCAATAAATATATATATTTTCCTCAAAAATATACATACTTAATATCAATTTTTATCTTGAAGAAATCATCATTTCTTAACTTAAAGTTTACATAACGATTAGGGAAACCTTGGTAAATATTTTTAGGTAAATCTTTAGGGAATAAGTTTCACCAAAACTTATATTTTTCTAAGTGTCAAAATTTATAGAAATTTTGACATGGTTTCCCCTAAAAATGGAGGTTTCCCATGTTTTCAAAACATGTGTTTATTTTCTTTTAAAATCATCACAACAATCATCAACTCACTTAACACTTATCGAGTGTCAAAATCAAGTAAATTACACTACATCATGAACTTGAAGTTTTGTAAAAACTTGTAGTAACTTCCCATGTTATTTAGTAGGTTTAGTTACCCTTAAAAACATGGTTATTTGTTTTTAAATCACTTTACTAAAAGATTTAGTCATTTACAACTTGTAAGATGATTTTTCTAAAAATATTTCTTTTGTATTTTTCTTGTTACAAACATGTTTCTAGTCTAGTTTAAACACTAAAAATATGGTTAGTTTATTTAGAAACCATGACTTTGTAAATCTCATAAATAAACTTGGTTTCTTGGAAAAATTATTTTTGTAATCATCTATTTACAAGATTGTATTTTGTTTAAACCATCTTTACATAAGAAAACCAATTTCATCATTCAAGTTCATGAAGACATAAAGCATGAAGATCTTGGTCTTTCACAAGATCACCACTTTAATTTACTAGATCATGTGTTAAAGCACAATCTAGTAGTTTCCATATGATGTCTAACATTACTAACACTAATAATCAATCAACAAGAAGCAAATCAACATATTCAACATGTATTCATATATTTTTAAGCTTATGTTAAAGTATCATGATCATGTTCTTTTGTGTTCTTCAAGTTTATCATTGTTCATCATCTTTTAACCAACAAAATATGAAGTAACAAGTTACAAGGAGCTTACTACTAGCACAAGGGCTAGGGAAGAACACTTGAAGATGAAGATGACAAAGATGGTGGGTAAAAGTAAATGAAGAAGGTTCTTCAAGATCCACAAGCTCCACACTTCCTCAAACACCTTGTTGCACCTTAGGTTAAGCTTGGAATGGATGAACAATGGATGAAGATGGTGGTGGTGTGGGGGGTGGCTCACGGCCGAGATGAGGGAGAAGGGAGGAGGGAGGTGTGGTGTTGAGTGGTGAAATGGTGATACTTATAATGCTTGCAAGATTTCTATATCATAAAGAATCCAAGAAATATCTTATGTAATCTCAATAAATCCAAGCAAGATCATGATGGATATTGTAGGATCTTGGAAAATATTTGGTGGGGCCACCCTCATGTGACCGTCCACTATATGGGGGGGGGGGGGGTAAAGTGAAATTTTAATTTACTAAATGTAAAATCAAGTTAGGTTTCAAGTATAAAGTTTAGGGACTTGATGTGTTATTATGTTATAAGGGGTGTTATGGTGTTCGGGGACCATAACTAGCTCAGAAATATTAAAACAATGCTTCTAGTAATATTTTGATGTTCC
Organism: Helianthus tuberosus; assembly: GCA_030545235.1. Taxonomy (NCBI): domain Eukaryota; kingdom Viridiplantae; phylum Streptophyta; class Magnoliopsida; order Asterales; family Asteraceae; genus Helianthus; species Helianthus tuberosus. Next base: position 9,287 of record JARYGA010039902.1, read on the forward strand.
GGGTAATGTCCGGTTGTTCGGTTAAATACCGGTTCGTTAAAGTGCTAAATTGCACCGTTTAGTGTCCTTTATGTATCCTTTTGTGACCCTTTTATTTCCCAACACTTAGGAGGGTATTCTGGATAATAAAACATAAATTATGCATAGTATTTATGTGTTAAAAAAGCTGATTATAGCTGATTTGTGCAGAATTCTGAATTTAAAGTGTGTTTCGGGTGCTTTTTAGTGCATATTCTAGCTTCCGGAAAGTCTATATGTTAACCCTTGTATATACTCTTGGGTTTTAATGTATTTTTGATGTTGGACCTACACCTAGGCTCCAATTCTATTGTCTGACTGCTTTCTGCAGAATTGTTGACACAATGTGTCTTACCGGTGAGTTTACTAGTATTTCTGACGCAACGCTATCATTAATGCATAAAGCAATTTTTGTAGTATAAAACGTGCATGAATTCACAAGTATAGAATGTAATTAACCAATGTTGACATTTAAGCACATAACTGCATATATTTAATATTAATTAAATTGTACGAAAATTACCAGTTTTGTGCCAGTTGTCACAAATAATGCTACTTAATATATACAAGCAGATAATGCAACATGTCACATATAACTCTCGTTGGTTCTTTCGGGGTCATTTTTGTCTCTGGCAAGTCTATCCCACATGGACTGACTATACCTCAATTGGCACATTAGTCAGGGTATTCTCCCTCCCAACTTATGTCCTTGCTTTGCTCTTACTTTATTCTCCCTCCCTACTTATGTCCTTGCTTTGCTTTTGCTTTGTCTTTGCTTTGTCTTCCCTTTGATAAATGTTCGACTCATGGATCTTGGCGCTTTTATAAATGCAATGAAAAATATTTTGTGAAAATGTTTTTCGTGAGAGAATCCTAGTGATTGTATTCTAGACTCGAGAAGGAATCCTGGTTCACTACAATCGAAGCTCTGATACCAAACTGTCACACCCTGACTTTTACGGAAGCGTATGATGTGTGACTTGCTCAATATCAATGCATTCAATTATAATAAACAACTATATGATTAAAACATGATGTTCATCCATTCATAAGTTTAAAATGTTACAAACACGAGTCATTAAGTTTCAACCAATATTCCCCAAGTTATGTTACAAATCAAAAGTGGATGACATCAAAACTTGAAACTTATGTCTTGAAAACAACACCAACGCCCAAGATCCATCTTGTTTCCTAAAATACATGTAATTTTGAAAACATCAACAAAAGTTGAGTGAGTTCATGTGTTTCTGTATGAGTTCGAATAATCTTGTAAACATTTGTATGTATGCCTTTGTAATCCGGTATGAAAGCGTCTATGAATAGATCAATTAATGTGTAGCTAATACATTAACATGTGTGCAATGGCATAGGAAGGCTCAAACCTTGCGGATTTTGTACCGGGCCTCTGGCTGTAAGACATAGTCACCACATTCGGCCACTTCCGGCCCAGGGGTAGGGCTCGCAACACCCAAATAGATCTATCACTCATGCCCCTCGATCCTTATACAAGGATTAATGGTCTTAAGTTAATGCCTACCCATTCACATGATCTAACAGTTCATTGCTTAGCTAACCATAACATTTGTAAACATTGAAATATTTGTAACATGTATTTCACCGCCGAAGTTATAAAACTGAAAACAGTTAAAAGAAAAGGGGGACATGAACTCACTATTTTGCGTCCTGCTATCTCGTATACTCAAAGGTACTTCTATGAGTCGTACAACTACCAACACACATGCCACGTTTTATTAGATGTTTAAGTCGTGTAACGACTTTTAGTCTTAGTTGCTTTGTTAAGACTTAGTATCCTTTGAGTTACGTTTTTTATGTACATTGTATAATTCCAAGGTGTACAATTATTAGTTAAAATAATAATATTTTAACTTTAATTATATGTGTCAATTATATGGAATATTTGTTAAAATAATATAGTTTTGACTTACATCATTTGTAATTCCTTCATGAATATTTCCAAAGGATGGTATCATTATACTTGTGTATTTTTAGTCTTGTGTATTTTGCCAAGTTTTGGTGACGTATTTCGGTGTGTATTTGTACGTACGAGAATACGTATTTTCATGTATTCATTAAATATTTTATACTTAATCTAGTATTTAATTTTCTGGAATATTATTTTTAAGTAAACTAAAAATCACCAACTTGTAGTCTCAATATATATATATATATATATATATATATATATATGTGGGGGAAGGTTCTATGCAGAACACAAAATATTGCGAGAACACGCAGAACAAAGTGAATAACTCATTTTTTCAATCCTAAAAACCTAAAAAGTAATTGAAAATGTTCTAAATGTAAGATTTATTGTTTCTCACACTAGAATTTAAAACAAATATGAAAAATTTCCAGTTTCTAAATAACCTACACACATGTAGGTTATGTGTAGGCTAAATTACCTACATGTACGTAGACTATGTGTAGGAAAAAATATATGACTTTTTTATGTATATATAATACACATATGAATGTAAGAACCATAAAATTTAAGAAATATGAACCATAAATAAAAAAAAATTAGTGATTTAGAGTTGTTCTTTTTGTTCTCGCAATAATTAGTGTTCTGTAATGATCCTTATCCTATGTATATATATATATATATATATATTTGGAGGGGCTCATGCGAGAACTCCATTTATTGTGAGAACCATGAGAACCAATGTGAACGAGGGGCTCATGCGAGAACTCCATTTATTGTGAGAACCATGAGAACCAATGTGAACACAACCTAAAATAGTTAAAAAAACCCTAAAAAACGTAAAAAAAAAACCTAACCCCCACCCCCCCCCCCCCAAAAAAAAAAAAAACCTAACCCCCCCCAAGCTAAATGCTAAAATCGAAAACCCCCAAAAATCCTAAAAAAAAACCTTAAAAAAAACCTAAACCCCCCTCCCCCACCCCCTAAAAACCTAACCCCCCCCCCCCACAAGCTAAAATGCTAAAAACTAAACCCCCAAAAAACCTAAAAAAATCTTTAAAAAATCTAAAAATTTATTTTTGATTTTTTTAATACTTTTTATGTTAAAATCGCTACTTTTCGAATAAAAAAAAATTTAAACAAATAATAAAAAAAATAAATTTTTTTTTTGGCTTCGAAAAGTAGCGATTTTAACATAAAAATATTAAAAAAATCAAAAAAAAAAAATTTTGTGTGATTTTTAGCTATTTTTAGGCATTTTTGGTTGTGTTCACATTGGTTCTCGCGGTTCTCGCAATAAGAGGTGGTTCTCGCATGATCTTCTCCCTATATATATATATATATATATATATTAAGAGAATTTTTATAGAAAAATATCCATAAATCTTTCTTGGCAAAAATATAATACATTTTCATATAAACCTAAAAAATGGTATATTTTCAAAATTAACTTAGAAAATATTTATATTTCTAATTTTCATCCAAAATTATATTTGTTAATTTGTTTAAGAAAATATTTTTTTTTCTTCACCCAAAAATAATATATTTTCTGTTTGAAAAAAATGATATATTTTTGTAATACTTTTAAAAATCCATATTTTGGGTTTCTTTGGTTTCCAAAATACCGTTTAACTCCTTTGTCGAAATATATGAATTTAATTTCGGGATATATATATATATATATATATATATATATATATATATATATATATATATTGTGACACCTGTGCCTCTGCGACCATCAAACAAATACCAAATTTATGAAATATTGTGTTTCATACTTGGGATTTGTAAAAATACGTGTATTGTTTGCATATATCAATTCATGTTCGATTTCAAGCTTTAAATCGCTTTCTGGAAGGTTATACGCGCACTAATGCGTAAATATAACCATTTTAATGCAATGAACACTTCAGAATAGTGAAATAGGCTTAACATACCTTACATAACCTTTACAAAACTTAGAAATAAGTTTTGGAGGGTTTGGTGTGGCGAAATCAAGTTTATTCGCTTATAGGGACTAATTTCGACAAACTGCGAAAGTATGCCGATTTGTACTGTAACGAACATTCCATAACTTGATCATAAGTTAAACATACCCTAAATATCCTTTACATCGCTTATAAATAGGCTTTGAGGTGTTTGGTGCGCAAAATTAAAGTTTTTGGTCATTCAGGGACTAAAAGCGTTAAAAAGTGCATAAGTTTGCATTTTCGCGCATATCTTACGTTCTGAATACATCTGGACATCCAAAAATTTATGTAATCATTAAAATATTTAATTTTAGTGATTGGAATGATAAAATACCATTCGTCGCGTAATTTGGATCGTTTTTCGCGTTCGTTCGTGTTTCGTCGTAATTAACCGAATAATGCAACCGTACGGTCAAACGAACCGACATCCGAGATATTTTTGAGCATTTTTCATGTTCCCTATACTTTAACTTCATTTTAGAGCCTTGAAATGGGATTAACGGGGCTTAAACATGTCAAAATGCATCAAAAACCATGTTTTGCACATTCAGGGACCGTTTGTAACCAAACTACTTTTAGGTATCAAAACCGTTTGTTTTGATACCAAACCTGTTTTCAAACCTCATTAAACATGTTTTAACATGTTTAGCTCGTCACTTTAGGTTTAGTGCTTTTGTAGGGTTGTAAGGTAAGCGGTCTAAACAACCGCTTATACTTTCGAACCCGACCCGTTTGGTCGATCATTAGGATCCGACCAAACACATTAGGTGACCATAGTTGCATAGGGAATAACCTTCTGAGGTTATACCTTATGGTCACTTCGTTTAAGTAGTTGTATTATAGGTAGTTTATATGCCTTAGGTAAATGACCAAAATGCCCTTTTTGGCGCATAAATTTATTTTAAGCATATGTAACATAATTTTTGATATCTAAACTGATTAGACAACAATATTAGACATATTAAGGCATATAATACTTGTCATATGACTAGTTAGGCGTTCCGAACGCGTTTTACGCGAACGACGCGTTAAAGTGGCGTAAGCTACCTAAACGGGTCATAATGGGTCGTAAGCACTTAGGTTAGGTTTCATTTTAGTATGAAGGCTTTGTTAAACCATATTACATGAGTTCCTATACTCATTTGGTTTACGAAACCTCATTCTATCCGATCTTCCGATTTAGGTCCGTTTATTTACATAATTACCTATATTAGGTGTCGTTTGATTCCGTGATCCCTCTAGCTTTGCTTGGTTGTTATTCAAGACTTCTAAGCAATCTCAAGTGAGTACATAGACACCTCTTTTACTGTTTTCCAAACGTTTTGGGGTGAAACACATGTGCCTACTTGTTATTTTCGTGCTTTTCATGTATTCATATCATATACTTGCTATGTTCATTAGTACACTATTAGTACATGATTTCATTATGTTTTGCTATTTATGTTCACTTAACATGCTAGCATAATTGTTTTACGTTTTGAACCATTTGAAATCGTTGGATGTATGTGAACCATTTGTAATCATTGGATGTATATGAACCATTTGTAATCATTGGATGTATGTGAACCGTTTGTAACCATTTGATTTATGTGAACCATTTGTAACTATTTGAGCCATTGGGTTAGGGAAGTGATTAGGTAACGGGGCGGGTGTAATGTGTTAAAAGCATGGTGGATACGCCGCTGGTACTTCCTATATATAAGTGCTTTTAACACATTATATATCGTTGCGTTATCTAGATCACTTGGGTAAACGATTTCTAAACAATGTCACAGAAGGATGTTTTTCTGAATAATATAAACCATACGAGTTTTATTAACGAGTTTTTATGAGATATTTTACAATTTGATTTAATAAAACAAATGTTTTGGAGTTAAGAATCATGGCTACGAGATTTTGAAAATTATAACCAACTTGATTTGAGTTGGTTAATTATGTCGCAATATTATACTTTTCAAAACAAGATTTTTAAATAAGTATTGCAACATGTAAAACGAGCCGTGAATCTGACACTCATATAAAACCTATGTACTCGCTGGCATTTTTATGCTGACGTATTTTCACGTGTGTTTCAGGTACCATAGTTGATGATGTTTGATGATGATTTTTGTGTACGCTCACATAGGAATGGACGAGGCCTTAGTGACTTAATAACAATGAAAGTCTATTTGTTCTTTTATTGTTTCTAATTCCAATGTAATTTAATACGTTTAATTTAATAAAATGAAACTGTTTAATCCATGGTTGTGAAACAATGATTCTGTTACAACACTCCCCGACGTTTCCGCCACGTTTTGTTGTTTTACGTGGTCGGGGTGTGACAGAAAAGTTGGTATCAGAGCCAATGGTTATAGGGAATTAGGTTATCAGTAATGCTTTGACCTAGACTATAACCTTCCTAGGATCCTAACGCGAGTTTACTTGCGTTTAGTCATAAAATAATACCGTTGCCTATCTTTAGGCAACAACCATAATAAGAACACAAAATTCGAATCTGCTTTGAAAACTAATCATCTGTTCTAGGATGATTTATTATAAGGTTACGAACCTTCAAAGTTTTCAAATTCTCGTCAAAGTTTGGGGTTACATAATGTGAACACGTGCAAACTGGAAGTGTGGGTGCCTGTACCCTGAGCTTTCTGTCTAAGGCTAGAGTGTTCGTACAAATCCTCAATATCGGACCAGTCACTCTTACCTGGGAACTATTGGGGTGAGTGTCCACTTATAGGCGAGCATGTCTTCGCGATACATTATGAGGACCTATTTACTTTGATTCAGCCTTTTTGTGTCGTTTGTTTGCTTCGTGGTTCAAACAAATGACCGTCACCCATGATTTTTGGTCGGTAATTGTAACATCCTATTCTTACCCAATGCCATTTCATTTATTTTCTCTCTTGTTTCCCCTTTTTAGAATGCCTCCACGATGCGAAAATCAGGTACCTATTGAAGAGTTGGCAGCTGTCATTACCCAGCAAATGACTGCTGCAATCCCAAACATCGTTGCTCAATGTAACTAAGCTCTCAACAACAATAATGCCCCCTGCAACTTCAAGACGTTCAACTCGGCTAAGCCATCAAAGTTTTGTAGGTCTCAAGGAGCGACTTCACTTCTGCAATGGTTCGAGAGTCTAGAGAGCACCTTCAGGCATGTTCAATGCCCAAATGAGCGAAAGGTAGAATTCGCATCTAGTGTCTTTGAGAAACGAGCTTTGACATGGTGGAATGGTGTGATAAGAGATAGGGGTGCCGATGTGGCACTGGCTCAAACGTGGGAAGAGCTTCGAGCTCTGATGATGAAGGAATTCTGTCCTCATCTCGAGATCAAGGCCTTGGAAAGGGAATTCGACGATCTTAAGCAAGATAGCGGTGAGCCTCGAGCCTACACGGATCGTTATGAGGAGTTAAGTCTGTTATGCCCGAATATGGTTACGCCTTTGGATAAGGCAATCGAAAAGTACATTGATGGCCTCCCTGACCCAGTACAAGACATTGTGACTAGTAGTAACCCCACTACGGTTAGGCAGGCCATTGAGCTATATGCTACCTTGACTGAATCTCAAATCAGGAAAGGTAAACTTTTCTGAAAAGGTGATAAGAAACCAATCGAGGAATCGAAACCCAAAGATGAACAGACTGAATCCTCCAAGAAGTCAAGGAAGTGAAAAGCTTCCCAGAACTTCGCCGTGGTTGCTCACAATGATCAAGCTGCCCCCAACCAACCAGCTCAACCCCCTGCTAGGAAGCCATACAACGGAACTGCACCCGTGTGCAACCAATGTAACCTTCATCATCATGGTAGTGTGAAGTGCCGCAAATGCCAAATTTGTGGACTTATAGGTCATATAGCAAGAGTTTGCCGCCAAATCAAGCTGACAACAATCCTGCTCAAGCTCGTTTTACACCAGGTTCTTGCTACAACTGTGGCGAGATGGGTCATTTCTGAAGAAATTGCCCAAAGCTTGCTAATGCAAATCCAGCACAGGGATGAGCATCTGACCGACTAGAAGACAACACCGTTTAGAAATAATCATGTCTTATGTATTATTTTCTTTTGTTGTCAAGGTCCATGAAACAGTTGTTATCGTTGTTTATAAATAAATCTTTGAGTTAATTGCCATTTTCGCCCCTGAGGTTTGGGCACATTTGCCATTTTCGTCCAAAATGACAGTTTGGTATTATTTAGCCCCCCACGTTTGTCACTTTTTGCCATTTTCATCCAAATGCCTAACCTAGTTACTTTATAACGTCAAATTGGGGTATTTTTGAAATTTGTTAATAATAAGGGGGTAACTTGTAATATATCACAACACATACATACACACAACACATACATTGTTAGAGAGAAAGAGATACAGATTAGGTTGGGGTGATAGTGGTGGTGGTGGTCTCCATATTTCTCTCCAATGACGGCGGAGAAGCTTAGGGATTTAAGTCAACCGATTGATGTTGCTCTGCTTGATACCACCGTTGCTGCCTTCTATGGCACCGGATCTAAAGATGAGGTTTGTTCACAGTTGTTATCTATTTTGCTTGATTTTATACGAATTAAGAGTAATGTGATGCACTGATGCGATTGAGCAGTTTTATAGTTGTTATCGGAGGTTAATTGCTTGTTGTTTGGCCGATGTACGTTTATCTGATGATGCTGGTAGATTATTCGTTCCGTTTGATTGCGTATAAGTGCAGTTGTATCACGTTTTGCATGTAGGATAGATTGTAGGAAGTGGTTTAGAACGAACCTAGGGTTGATTGTTGTTGTTATGGTTGCAAATGTTATAATTGAAATTGCTGATTGACTTGAATCCACAATTGTTTGACTAGCGATTTGATGGTGGTGGTGGTGGTCTCCGTATGCGATTTGATGGTGGTGGTGGTGGGGGTAATGTTGAAGATGAAGTGGGTAACGGTGGGGAATGGTGGTGGAGGTGGTGGGGAACGGTGGTGACGGTGATAGGAGATGAGAGAGAAAACAGAGAAGAGAGAGATGGAGATGGTGATCTGTGTGTATTTATATATATATACATATATTTTATTTATTTATTTAAAAAGAACATAATTGTTTATTATATTTTATAGAGTAAATATAAAAAATTAAATTAAAAAAATTCTCATTTAACAGAACTTTTTAACTAGGTTAGAGATTTGGATGAAAATGGCAAAAATGGCCAAACGTGAGGGGCAAAATGGTACCAAACTGTCATTTTGGACGAAAATGGCAAATGTGCCCAAACCTCAGGGGCGAAAATGGCAATTAACTCTAAATCTTTTATTTACATTGCAATGTATTTATGTGGTTGCATGTAAAAACAACATATCCCCTACAATACCGACAATCAGGGAATCGTATTCCTTGAAGAACAGACTACCCCCAAAATTCTTCCATTTTATGATCTCTTGCGTTTTCCACGAAAATCCTAAGTACACGTTTCTTCCAAAGAAACGAAGTACAAGGCGCAAGTTACAACTCTGGACGAATACCCAAAGTACCACTATAAATCCTTAATAGGGTACCTAAGGGTATTTCCGTAAAACCTAAAATTGTTGTGTACCTTAATTCGAATATTACGTTTCTTTGAAAACAAAATCGAATTTTCAGAAGATCATCCTATCTTCATAGATAGATTCTTGAAAATGATTAAAGTGCCAAATGAAATCCACGGATTGGATTCCTGGTGTGCTTTAAATATCCGTGTCCAAAGATAACAAATTAAAGGTCAAATTAAACAAATATGTGATTATGTGCTTATGTGTTCCCTTTTTTATGTTTTTTGTGTGATCCAAGTTTTTGTTATCCAAATCCTCATAGAATCTTCCATATCTTCGTATAAGGGATTCATAGTAGGATGTCCAAAGGTACTACCTTAAATCCTTAATGGGCTTCTACGTAATAGTAAAGACCCTTGGATTATAATGTACTATTCCATAATTAGACCCCTTGAGTGGTCTAGTTAAACAGATTGATCCAAAAATCTGGTTAGGAATATCATGTGATGATATAGTTGAAATGTTGGTGCATACGTCTGTCGACTTCGTCTTGTATCGAGTCTAGTATTAGAATTGTTAGATCAGGGTGCGTTGTACGAGAAAATATGAGGTTTTAGGGTGTTTTGAGCTAATTCCGCTTGAAGCATGTAATTCCGCTTGAAAGAGGCATGCACAGTTTCAAGCGAAATTAACATAGTTAATTCCGCTTGAACTGACACACTGCCACATTCAAACGGAATTACATCTCTATATATAGCCACCCAAGCGGAATCATTTGTAATGTTCTTGTTTCTGGTACCGAACTGTTGCCGACGCGTCATTTGATCTGTAAAGTTGTTATTATCAATAAACAAGACGATTAAGAGTGAAACAAGTTGTTTCCAAGTCTGTTTCTTTGTTTCCGCCTCTGAAACAGACAAGAACTCTTCTGATTGACTCATTTGGGTCACAACTCGATCCTACAAGTGGTATCAGAGCTCAGGAGGAAGAGTTCTTACCAAAACAGTCATTATTTCTGACTTCTACACCTTCTTTTCAAAATTGAACTAGTTTTTACGGTCAAAAAGTCTTGAATTTCACATATTAAGTGCGAAAATGTGTTTTAAGTAATCCTTGAAAGAATTGGAACTTAATTCGGCTTAAAACTGGTAAAAATCGTATTTCCGTTTGAAATCCAGATCGCAAAAGATGACGTCAGTAGCATTTCAAGCGAGATTAGCATGTTGATTCCGCTTGAAATCGTAATTCCGCTTGAAAAGTCGACCTTATTCCGCTTGAAATTCCCTGATTCCGCTTCAAAGTATATTTCCATTTGAGTTGGTTCAAACGAAATTAGGTAATTCCGCTTCATGGCGTGATTCCATTTGAAAGTGTGCTGCTTCAAACGAAATCAGTGATTTCACTTCAGGGTGATTCCGTTTAAGTGTGATCTCGTTTGAAAGAAGTAATTCCGCTTCAAAAGTAATCTCGCTTGAGGGTGGTATTCCGTTTGAAACTAAGCTTTTGTGAAAAAAAATTCCGAAACATGGACGAGGAATTCTACAATGCGTTTGCGACACCGATTGCACCTGTTACTGCTGCCGAAACAGTGTACAGTGAGAATGAAACAGGAACATATCAGAAACCACCAAAGCTCATGTACATTGAAGATTTTCAAGGATGGAAAATTGTTTTGAAAACTGGGTGCAAGCTTATAAATTTGATGCATGGTGTTCATTGTTGAAAGATTATGAGAAACCAAGGAATGAACGTGGGATTGAAAAAGCTATTTGTGACTATTCAGAGAGTGACAAATTGAAATTTACAAGTGAGAAAATGATGATCAGTATTCTTCAACAAGCGATTAAAGAAGATATCTTTGTTTTGCTCCAACATAATAATACAGCTAGGTCAATTTGGGAAGCATTGATCCAGAAATTCAAAGGAAGTGCAGATATGATCAAAAACAAAAAGGCGTTATTGAAGAAATCGTTTGATATGCTTTTAGCTTTTGATCATGAAACAACAAAGTAGACTATTGATAGATATTGTCATCTGGTATTGGAAATGAAAAGATTGGACATTGAGAAAAAGGATGATGAATGGGTCGATAAACTAGCTGAAGCACTACCACAGCATAAGTGGAGAACTTATTTGATGATTGTGAAACACATGAGGAAGTCTCAGAGTATGAATTTGGCACAGTTCATTCAGAAAATTGAAGAGCATGAATTGGATATTCAGAAAACTGCTATCATGACAAATCCAAATGCTCAACAAGATGTCAGTTTGTATTACAGAGGGAACAAGTTTGAGGCTACCCCCAGCCCTAGCCCAAAGATCCAAACTGGTTTTAGTGCTGACAGTTCATCTGGAACAAAGTGTAGTAATGTGACACAGAGTGGTGGATCTTCAACTTCATATTCAGGCTTTGATCCTAATCATACAACATCAAGTTCTCAACGACAGAATTCAACAAATCTTCAATGCAACGTCACTTTGAACATTCAAAATGGTCAGAATTTGTCTCCAGAAATAGCCAAGCAACACATGGCATCACTCGTTGCTATGTTGGAATCTTATGAAAGTTTGATTGCTGGCAAGATTGGAAATCCGATGCTTACAAAAGAAGATTATGACCAAATTGATGCAGAGGAACTTGAGTTGATGGATGTGAAGATTATGACCAAATTAGCTAGTGCTTGGAGGAGGGCAGAAAAGTTTCAACAAATTACTGGTAGAGATGAGTTTCGAGGAATGGCTACTTCTCCATTAGGTTTTGACAAATCAAAAGTTACATGTTTCAGGTGTAAAGGAAAGGGTCATTTTAAGAGAGAATGTACAAATAAAGAAGCAACCGGGAATCAAGAAAAGAACAATTATTATCAGAAATCTACTTTTCATCAGATTGATCAACATACTCAACAAAAGGATCCAAAAACTGCTCATGGAAAAATAATCGAAGATGCAAATAAGAAAGCTTATTTTGGAATAATTGATCAAGATGATGAGTTTGTTGCAGAGGGATTTAGCTGGGATAAATACATTCCACAAGGTTCAGGTCTAGTTACAGAGGGATTTAGCTGGGATAAATATATTCCACAAGGTTCATGTTTTATTGCTAGAATTCTGGGTGAAGATAAGGCTAATCAGAAAAGAATCCCGATTTTTCCAGATCTTGGAATCGATATGGATACTGATGATGAGGAAGAATATCTTAACAAAGCTAGAAAAGGCATAGATCCTGACAGCTTTAATTTCTTTTTTGCAGATAAAATGGAGATCCTGAATCAGAAGAAGATTGCCAGATTGAAGAGAGAGCTGGAAGCAGCAAGAATCTTTGCTGATGAAAAAGCAAAGACAGAAGCTAGTAGTGATCAAGTAACTGAGAAAGTAGTAGAGAAAATTGTTGAAGTGGAGAAAGTGGTGGAAAAATTAGTTGAAGTCGAAAAAATAGTCGAAGTTGAGAAACTTGTTGAAGTAGAGAAACTCGTCGAGGTAGAAAAAATGGTTGAAGTTGAGAAATTCGTCGAAGTTGAAAAGATAATTGAAAAAATGGTCGAAGTTGAAAAACCATGTTTGAAGTGTTTAGAATCTTGCAAAGTTTGTGAGGAGAAAGATAAGAAGATTACTGATTTGGAGAAGATAAAAGAAGATTTACTGTCTGATTTGAAGTATATAAAAGAGTCATATGATGTTTTGAACAAGACAGTTGATGGTTTAAACAAGACAAACAAAGAAGTTGATGCTGCTATGACAATGATGAGCTCAACATTAATGACAAAGCAGAGCGTCATCAATGAATATATTGAAGATTGTGCTAAGCTGAAACAGGAGTTAGAACTTGCAAAGATTGAGAGTGAAAGGATTAAACGATTACTGTTGAGTTATACTACTTATGATTATTTGATTGATCGTGTTTATCCTACTGTTGCAGGTCTTGAAGCATTTAAAGATAAAGAGATGGAAGACACAGATGCTGGTATGACACAAAGTGTCAAGTATAACAAGTGTCCGCCTCCAATCTATGAGAGTTATTCCCCCAGGAATCCTAACGAGGAGCGTCTAAAAAAGGCAGTCAACATCAAGTTAAAGTCTGAAATCATTGATGAATTACCAGACAATATTGATGTCACATTCACAGCGTCTGACACTGATCATGAGTCTGATTTATTAAAGAAAGTGGTCGATCAGGTGTTAGATATGGATGAAGAGTTAAAACCGGAGTCTAAGTCTGAAAGTTCGAGTTCGTCAGAAAAGAGTCCGAGTTCACCGGTTAAAAGGGTTTACAATAAAGAATTCTTGTTATCAAAATCTAATTTGAATGATGGATCAATCAAAGTGGCTTATACTTTGAATGATTCAGACAAATTATATTCTGATAAAGAATTTCCAATAAGAAGTCTCAAAACTGAAATGATCAAACAGGTTTTCAAATTAACAGAAATTAATATTTCTGAAATAAAAGATTTAAATCTTAATGAAAAACCTAAAAAGTACACTTCAAGAGTTCAACAGAGATTGAACAAGAAAAAGGGTTACAGTTATGGTTCAGGTTATCGAAAGAAACCAAACCAAAACGGTAATTTCAGAAAACAAGGTTTAGGTTTTAATTTTTCAGAAAATTATAAAAATGAGAAAAGTTATAAACCAAAAACAACATTTGTTGTAGGAGGAAGTTCTGAAGAAGAGCAGAAGAAACCATTCTGGAAACAGTCCAATCAAGAGTTTCTTGCTAAAATAAAGAAGAATGTAAAGAAATTTGCTTCGAGAGTTGATAGAAGAACTTGCTTTAAGTGTCAAAAAGCTAGACACATTGCTTGGAACTGCCAAGAGTCCACTTATTCAAAACAGGGAGTGTCTTCTAACTTTGAAATGAGAAGAAAATATGTTGACAAATCTGAACAATCAAAAGAAAAGGTTAAAATGTTTGAAAAATCGACTGTGGAAGTTGGTGAAACTTCAAAACGGTTTTACAAAAGACAAGTTGATTTAAACAAACAAAGATGGGTTGTTAAAAGTTCAGATAGTAGTTCTGACCATGAATCTGATTCCATAAAATCAGAGGAGTCATCTGTTGAGAAGAAGAATGAGAATTCCGTTCCAGAGGTGAACGATGAAATCTTCCTAAATTGTCAAAGGAAAATTTGAAGTTGAAGGTGGGTAAAACTGAGATTTCAGATCAATTCTTTGTTGGTAAGAAAGAATTTGATATTGAAAAAGCTTTTAATGGAAAAGTTAAACATATTTTCGGGAAGATGGTTGATGGGAAGGTTAAAAGTGCAAAAGATTTTTATAAATCAAAATATTGGTGGGATAGATGTGTACCAGAATCTCCCAAGGCTGGTCAGGCTTGGGGGAAAGTTTTTCCTAACTAAAATCCTGACTTGCCGGAGCTCCCAGGTTGGTAAGAGTGGAGCAGGAATCGGCATCATTCTTGAATTGTTTGATTGATAAATTTACAGGTGATATCTTTATATTGTTATATTTTGATTAACAAGTGGTTATGGTTGGTAAGTGAACCTTCAAGAGGTTGAAGAAAGGTATTCACTTTCAAATGGTAAATCAAGGACATTAAGTTGTACTTGTTTTTCCTACATATGATTGAGAAACGATGTGATGAACCCAAATTTTACAAATGATAAAATCAACAAAACTTATTTTCCGGAAAAACCATTTGATTAAAACAAACTTAAGTGTTTTGAAATCAATGGGAAAATAGTTTGTCGAAAGGGGGAGTTCTGATTGTTTATGCCAAGTGGATGGCGATCTGAAGTGATTTGATATCAGTTGTTGCTTTGCATGTATAGTTTGTTTTCAAATTTCCTTAAATGTATTTGCATTTTAGGGGGAGTAAAAATTTCAGAAAATCCAAAAACATTTGAAAAAGCCAAAAACATGATAAAATTAAAAATGAGTTTTGTTGTGAAAAAGAGGAAATGATAGTACATCAGTGGACGATCACAACATGCTAAAGAATTGGAAAGTTAAAATGTGATAAACGGTCTCACTGATGATGTGCCAGTAGGTTTTTGCACATTTAGTAGATTGTGACGAGATATAAACCTAAAATTCAAACTTGCTTATACCGTGGGTAACATCTCTCGGATATATGGGTAACCCCCGAAATCTTGTTTGAAGGACCCCTCTTTCTGAGATACTAGGTTTTTATGCTTAGTGATATCTGAGGTATTATCTCGGGACTTCTGATTTTGCGGAAGCAATGGCCTAGTCCCCGGAGAATACTTTACGCTTGCTTGAAATATAGCCCTCCCTCAGCATAAAAAATGATAAAACATTGCAAAATGCAAATTATGTGTTGTTGTAAAAAAGATCCTCTAAAGGGGACCCACCAAAAATCGAGCCATCATCTCTCTGCTGAACGGAAGTTCTGACCTGAGCTCTCACGGTTTCGAAATTAACTCCTTACAGATATCATCTAGGTATACTCACCTGTAAGACTGAATATTGGGATCTGGATACGGGAGTATATTCTGAGGTGGGACACGCGAATAAGTTTAAGTCTCTAAAACATTAATCTCGTATCTCGAAACAGTTGAAATTTGTGTGAAAATTTAAGTGGATCAGTATACTGACAATCTAAGTGAATCGTTTAGAACTTAAAATGTTTAAAGCTTAACGGTGTTGATGATTTGTCTCAGAAATTGATATGATCCTCTTACGTAAACTCACAAAAATATTGTATGTAAATATTTCTTTACTGCATTTCATTTCATGTCAAAAATTCAAAAAGATTTTAGTGTGTTTTAGCATAAAATTTGAAAAATTCAAAAAGATTTTAGACAACTGATGTTGAAAAGCTGTTTTTCAAAATTCTGAGTGCTAAACATGACGAACAGGTTTGGGAAAGTTTGTTTGAAGATGCTTGAAATGAAAATTGATATACATGGAAGTGGTTCATCAGAGATTAACATGATAAATCATTATTGCTTGAAAATGATGTGTTAAGTTTGTGTCTACTAGTGATTAGCAGAGTTTCTAAATTTGTTATATCTTATCTTTTATGAAACTTATGTTTTGGGTAGAGAACTTGCAGGTAAGCCAGAAATCGATCCTGAGAAAGAATGTAAGCCAGGTTGCGATTCTTGAACCTGTGAATATGCGAGCAGAATGAAAGCCAGACTACGACCCCAGCATAATTCAAGGGGGAGTCTGCTAGTAGATCAACATCCGAGGGAGAGAGAGTCTGAAGATGCAAGAGCTAGGAGTTTGTTCCTGGGCAATACTAGTGAAAGAAGAAATTGGAGTGAGGCAAGAGCCAGATCGAGATTCTGGAATCCCAAAGACTGATAAAGACTGAAGACGATGAAGACTCGACACTTAAGACTCGTCAACATCCGAGGGGGAGTCTGTTGGTGCATACGTCTGTTGACTTCGTCTTGTATGGAGTCTAGTATTAGAATTGTTAGATCAGGGTGCGTTTTACGAGAAAATAGGAGGTTTTAGGATGTTTTGAGCTAATTTCGCTTGAAGCATGTAATTCCGCTTGAAAGAGGCATGCACAGTTTCAAGCAAAATTAACATAGCTAATTCCGCTTTAACTGACACACTGCCACATTCAAACGGAATTACATCTCTATATATAGCCACCCAAGCGGAATCATTTGTAATGTTCTTGTTTCTGGTACCGAACTGCTGCCGACGCGTCATTTGATCTGTAAAGCTGTTATTATCAATAAACAAGACGATTAGGAGTGAAACAAGTTGTTTTCCAAGTCTGTTTCTTTGTTTCCGCCTCTGAAACAGACAAGAACTCTTCTGATTGACTCATTTGGGTCACAACTCGATCCTACATGAAAAGACTCCTTGGTGGTCTAATTAAAGAGATTATTTGCCGATCTAATTAAAAGGACCCTATGATAGTCTAGTCACACTCATCACAGGTTTGATTTTCTTCCCCCTTCACATTACAAAACAAACTGTGCGGACTGTGCAAGGAATTACGTAATTATGGATGCATACATAATTATGGAATTCAGTGCACATAAACCACAACAAGTTTTCTCATATGTCTAGAGTTGACTCAGTTCATTTCCGTTTCTGAAGAATACCCATTGAGGAAAATGACTCATTCCGTTCATTTTCGTTTCTGAAGAATATCCATCGAGGGAAATGAATATCCCTGATTTTTCTTTTCCTTCATTTCCGTTTCTGAAGAATACCCATTGATGAAAATGACTCATTCCGTTCATTTTCGTTTATGAAGAATATCCATCGAGGGAAATGAATATTCTTGATTTTTCCTTCGTTTCCATTTCTGAAGAATACCCATTGAGGAAAATGACTCATTCCGATCATTTTCGTTTCTGAAGAATATCCATCGAGGGAAATGAATATTCTTGATTTTTCCTTCATTTCCGTTCCTGAAGAATACCCATTGAGGAAAATGACTCATTCCGTTCATTTTCGTTTCTGAAGAATATCCATCGAGGGAAATGAATATTCTTGATTATTCGTTCATTTTCGTTTCTGAAGAATACCCATTGAGGAAAATGACTCATTCCGTTCATTTTCGTTTCTGAAGAATATCCATCGAGGGAAATGAATATCCTTGAATTTTTTCCTTCATTTCCATTTTTAAAGATTGTCCGTTGAGAGAAATAACAGGATTATTCCTTGCATAATCTTTTATGGGTTATTCTACACAAATAGATAAACACCCTAGATTCCATGCAAGGCAATTATTTAACACAGCGTCACAGACAGACTCCTACGAATAAATTTCGGGACGAAATTTCCTAAAGTAGGGGAGACTGTGACACTTGTGCCTCTGCGACCATCAAACAAATACCAAATTTATGAAATATTGTGTTTCATACTTGGGATTTGTAAAAATACGTGTATTGTTTGCACATATCAATTAATGTTCGATTTCAAGCTTTAAATCGCTTTCTGGAAGGTTATACGCGCACTAATGCGTAAATATAACCAGTTTAATGCAACGAACACTTTAGAATAGTGAAATAGGCTTAACATACCTTAAATAACCTTTACAAAACTTAGAAATAAGTTTTGGAGGGTTTGGTGTGGCGAAATCAAGTTTATTCGCTTACAGGGACTAATTTTGACAAACTACAAAAGTATGCCGATTTGTACTGTAACGAACATTCCATAACTTGATCATAAGTTAAACATACCCTAAATATCCTTTACATAGCTTAGAAATAGGCTTTGAGGTGATTGGTGCACAAAATTAAACTTTTTGGTCATTCAGGGACTA